>VNJZ01004567.1:0-12974 GCA_008042795.1 Drosophila asahinai | reverse complement strand
CGTCTGAGTTTTTAGCTCTCTATGCTCTCTTTTGTGTTGCAGCTGTGTGAGTGCGAGCGCTTGAGTGTGTAGCTGTTGTTATTTTTCGCATTTTCCCGTAGAAAATGTGAATGATTTTTCCTTCACTTTCATCAACAGCTGCGCTCACACAAATGCAAGTTTTATTCTTTTTTCCGCTATTATCTTTGTTGCCTTTTAGATATGCACACATACAAACATATTGTACCTATGTGGAAGCTTTTTGTATCTTTACCGTTTTGGCTGCTTCGTTGTTTTTTGTCGGTGTTTTTTTGTGTGTTTCCTTGTTGTTGTTGCTGTTGGTTTATTTATTTTTTGCTTGTTATTTAGTATGTTTGTTTATCGATTTCTTGGTGTTGTGTTCTTCGCCGGCTTGCTGTTTTGCAAATGCCGCCGAAATTGCAATCAATTGCAGTTTTATATCAAACACACACAGATACTAATCGCACAACTACACTCACACACGTACACGAGACGGCGACCGCGACGCCGACTGCGACTGCAGCGTCGACTGCGCTGCCAACGTCGTTGTCCGTTAATTAAACGCGCGATTTTTTCATTTGTTTCTGTTTTTATTTGTTTCTCTCCGGCTTTTTTTCGGGCAGTGCTTTTGTTATTGTTATTAACGCGCCGCACGCTTTGTTATCAGCATTCCGCGCTGCCGACGCCGACTGAGCTGCCTTCGGGATTCTGTTTCTTTTTTTCTACTTCCCGTTTTGCGGTATGTGTGGACTTTCACGATTTTCCTTCTGCCGCGTTGTGTAGTTTTTCCGGTGATTTCCACTTGCTAACTGGCATTGCTTCCGACTTTTCCAAGCGGCAAGCTTAGTTTTGTTTTGCAAAACGCACAGAGAGCGGCAGAGAAAGAGCGGTTATGCCGGGGGATGGACAGATAAAGAGAAAGAGAGAAAGCTCGCGAAACGTTTTGGCAAATGGAACACTGGCGGCATGACGTAAAGCAAGCCAGCAACAACGTATAACGTAACGTATCGTAAGCGGGAAATGTTAAATTTGAAATGCTTTGAATGGAAAGATCCATTTGAAATACTTACTTAACGATTTCGATTTCTAATTTTTTTTTTAGAAAATAGTTGTCAGTTTTGGATCAAATACATAGATTGCAAACGAACATTCTAAAACAGCATGGGTTCCTGGCAACCAGTATGGGTTTGGTTGGTAGATATGCTGTCTGTGATCGCTTTGAGAGATTATTATATTTGATTCAAAATAAATTATAAATACATAATCAACAAAAAAAAACCGATCTCTAATCTAGATCTATGAAAATAAAATAAGTTAAGTCCGAATGTGTGAAACTTGATATTGGGACAACAATGCTGGTTTTCACAGATACGAAAACGAAACACAAAGTGCGCATGATTCTGTCTCAGTCGACTTCTCTCGCAAGTACACAAAAACAAAAGCCTGGCCAACAGCCCAAAAGGGGGAGAGGGTTGCTATAACCGGGAGCGGTAGGGGTAGGGTACTTTGGGGGGTTAAAAGCACCCGGTGTGCGGGTGTATAACTATATTGCTAATGGCAGCAGTGCCAAGAACTGCCGGCCGGCCTTCTCCACCACCTGAATGTGGTCAGCCAAAAAGACCAAGTGGCCAAGAGGCAGGAATACCAGAAGGATCAAATCATGGTTGCTACAGTTGTTGTTATCATTGGTATTGCTATTGTTGCTGTGCAGTTGACAAATGCTGAGCTGCATTTAGGCGTTTAGAAGGGGTTCTTTACTGGCTACTATAAGATATAAAGAGGGGTTCAAAATGCTTAGTACCTGGGGCTTAGGCAATAAACTTTATCGTATAAAGGGATAGAAAATAAATGCATTTAGCAGAAAATTGTACTATTACTAACAGGACAAGGCTCTACTATAATTCGATTTATAAATAAATGCATAAAAATGATTTAGGAATTCCTACTCCATCCCATGGAGCAATAAATAAAAAGCTATAAAGACTTGTAAAGAAAACAGAAATTATATGAAATAAAAGAAAAGCGGGAACTAGAAAATTTAGCAGTTGAACAAATGCAAACTTCATTGTGTAAGAAATATAAATAATTAAATCAAAATTACAGTCTTATTGGTGAAACAAACAAATTAGAGAATTTTCCAAAAGTATAATAGTAACAAGTAGGAAAGCTACAGTCCCGTGTGACCAATAAGAGAAACCCGGTACCCAAAGTATTGTTGGTAAAAATAAAAAACACATGGATATTGAAATACAAAAAAATGAAAACCAATGTTGCTAGGAATATCATGAGCAACACAAAAAAAAAAAAACAAATGTTGCTGGGAAGAATAAGAAGAAGAAGATGCACAAAAGCATAATTCTTTAATAACTTTCATGTTTATAATCTGATTTTATTAAAATTTTTACAGCACGTCCGCAGAATGGTGATTATTTTATATATATATTTACTTTAAACCGAAAATTATGACTATAGCTTAGTTATACATTTTTCTTGATTTTTGGGGGCGTTAGTGTTGGTGGCCAAATTTTCAAACGGCTAAAAAGACTCGGTTGGTGATGCTGATCATGAATCTATACTTTATGGGACCTTCTGCTTGTTACATACATTTTGGTATTGCACGAAGTTATAATACCCTTTTACCCTATAGGTACCTTACCTTAGTGCCCATATCTTCGAAACTAATTGGAATTTCATTTTGAATCTTAAGCAACACTTTCTTAAATATTTGTACTAACCATTTATACATTAAAAAATCGGTTTTTTGAACAATCTAAACTGACCCCTTGAGCCCCTTTAACCAATACTCTAAAATACTTACATTGCTCTTCATTTTGTCATAATAATCGATAAAGTCTCGTAAAGGGACACAGTAAAACATATTTATTTTAAAATTTGTTCCCCATTACATCATAATTTTCTCCTATATTCATAGAACTAAACATAATTTTAACAAAATTATGAAAATCTAATTTAATGGGACAAAATGTTTGCAGTATACATTTTAAGATTCGTTATCAGCGGCATTAAATGGGTTTCTTTTCCATTTTGTTAATATTTTATTAGTTGATATTAAAATATATACAGTTTAAATTTAGTATATACATACTACACAAATTTTGTAATTAAAAAATTAGAATGTCATGTGTATTTTTAAACCCTTGCAGAGGGTATTATAATTTTGCCATGATATTTGCAACGCAGTGAAGGAGGCATCTCCGACCCCATAAAGTATATATATTCTTGATCAGCATCANCAGTCGAGTCGATCTAGCCATGTCCGTCTGTCTGTCTGTCCGTCTGTCCGTCTGTCCGTCTGTCCGTCCGTCTGTCTGTCCGTCTGTCTGTCTGTCGGTTTCTACGCGAACTCGTCTCTCAGTTTTTGAGCTATTGGGCTGACATTTTCAGCATAGTCTTATTTCTTTAGCACGCAGTACATATGTCGGAACGACCGAAATCGGACTACTATATCCTGTAGCTGCCATAGGAATAATGGCGAAATTAATGTATTAAAAATTTTAACATCTCTATTTTTCAACGTATTTCTATAAATTTTGAGATTTAGCGGATTTTTATGGTTCTAGAATTACGGTTTCAATTTCAGATCGGACAACTATATCATATAGCTAACTTCTCTTCAGAACAATTAACGTAGATATAAGGTAGAGTATTTTTTCTTCGGTCGTAATAAAATATATTTGCTAAGGACTAATTTATGTATGTATACATATTTACATAAGTAAATATTTTAAAATAAAAATAAACACAAATTACAATAAATATTATATTATTAGTCTTAAAAGAAACTTCCTTACGGTCACGTGTTTTTCCCTACCCTACTAATCCCCTACACAATCACTGACTCACTCCTACCAATTATTCATACTACGCAGACCTAGTCTCCTAATTTCCCCCTCCCACGCAGTCTATCAATCGGCACCGGCACAATATTTTCATAACAATTAGTTTCATTGATACAACTTTGGTGGTTTGTTTTCGAATGGGCACACCTGCAGTGCATTGAAATTCAGAATTTGTTTTCGTTGCAATTAGAAATTTTATTATGGCTGGTGGGAGGCGAATTTTCGGGAAGCTCTTTGCCTAAGAGGTCCCCGGAGAGCCGCAGCTCCAAGAATGCTGTTTTTCTGAGCGATACTTTATGGCCAAAACAAAAGATGGTCGAGAGCAGTTGTTTACCTGCGAAGCGAAAAAAACAGCGTCCAGAAATTATGGCACGCGTGCTGGGGCAATTAGTTAAAAAGCAGTGGGTCCGGGAGGGGCTCCAGTACTATATCTGTCGGATTCGCAACGGGGGCGGCACTCAATTTGCCATTTTTATGAGGCGCTTGGAAGTGAATTGAAAACAGCCCACAAGATATTTCGTCTGGATTCATTTCCCTGTGTCGGAGGGGTAAACAATCAACAGGGTGGCTGGGCTGAATTCTGTGGAGTAAATCAGCGGGAATCAAGTTAACCATCATGCTGGTGGATCTGCACTCTCCGTCAGAGAACTGTCGTCTCCCTCTTGAAAGTAATTTACTATGAGTTTACTCGCAATTCTTATGGAGCGAGCACTCATTTGTTAATCGTAATGATTTGTGCAAACGCCGTTAACTGCCATTTGACATTTATCAAACTGAAGTGACCTCAATGCCAGAGTGGGCGTACTGCTTCCCCGTGCATAATGTGCACTCGGAAGAAATACGGGTAAATTTGTGCGAATAAGAAAAAGGGCAAAGTCGATATGAGAAAAAATATCACATAATTACATTTTGACCTACTGCTCAAAAACATTTGTATACCTATCTTATTTTATATATATACATATGTATGGTTTAAATAATTACATTTTAATCAAATATTATTTATCGCAAGGCATCTATAAATCTTGTTAAAAAATATACACACTTTTGCCTATAACCTTGGCCACCTTTGGGCTTGAAATCAAACAAAGAGTATACAAATAAAAATCAGTGTTTAACATACGAAATATGTTTTTTGTAGTGTGAAAAGGAAATGCTTACTTGTCCCGGGATCCAAATTGAAACTGATGATGCAGTACTCACTCAGCCACAGCCATTTCCTCATCCTCTCAATCGCCCAACTGCCAAGTGAGCCATCAGTCGGCTTTTCCATTCCCATTCCCCCTTTTTTTTATCAAAATCTATGATGTGTTATTTAATTAAAATTATAAATATTATAAACAAACGTGCTCTATATGTGGGCGAGTGTTTGCCGTTAACTGGCAGTTGAATAAAGTGTTTACTTTTGGGCTTTCAATGTCGCGCTCTGCCACCGACTCTCACAAATGAAAGCTATTTTTTCCCCATCAAGTAAAATTTAATTTTTAAATGGCATTATATCATATACGCAGACAGATAGGTAACAAAAGGCTGGAATTATTGAATCTTAAATAAGGAACTAATTTGTATGTATGAAAGTGATTGTGTGTTCGCAGATTTAAATGTCACATTTTTTTTTAAATTTAAATAAAATGAAATAAAGAGAGTGATTGTATCAGAATCTAAAATGATTTATTGTATTACTCGACTTTTACTAAAAATAAATTAAGAACAAATGTAGACTCTTCGTTCGTTTTACAAATGTTTGGCTTGCAAATAAAATAAAAATAAACTAAATGACAATTGGACGCGGAAATTTGTCAGCAATTTTCAAAAAGCAAAGATAAGAGAAGCTCCTGGATAAACCGTAATTTATGGCCCCGTCTACAGTGCATAGCGAAAGTCGTTGAACCGATTGCCGCGCAACATTTGGCTTACCAAAAACGTTTTTTTATTATTTTTTGTTATTTGCAGCAATTTCCACTGATTAATTAATAACAATAAAAATGGATTGTGGAGTGAGCGGAAAACGAGAAATAAAAGAGGAACGGTAATGATTAAACACAGTGGCCATCCAACAAAGGCGTCACACTGCAACAGCAGCAACAACAGCGCATTAATTTGTTTGTTGCTTTTGATTTATAGTGGGAAATGCAGAAAGGCGTAGCACACTTTCGGGGCGTTTTCCCGGGAAGCTGCGGAAAATGCTGCAGCCGGAGTGAAAAGCTATAAATCAGTAAATGGTAAAAGTGGGCGACAACGCGCTATGTTGCAGTCACCATGGCTGCACTTTTGTTGTTGCCGCCGCTCCGGTTGTTTTTTAACCATTTTATGGGATGTGCAAAAATTCAATGAAGCGACCAGCAGCGACAAAACGGCAGAGCGGATCTCCCCAGCAACAAAAACCTGACAGCAGGCGCACGAGAATTTGCATCACACAAACAGCAAATACACAGAGGCAGAAAACATACGGCTCAAAAACACATACACAGAACAAAAATGATGTTCAGAAATAAATTACAATTTTCAAATACTTTAAAACTTAATCTAAAAAACTTTTGGAGGAATTACACAAGCACAATAAATGAAAGAGGTTATCTAGCAACCATATAACTCCTAAGAACGCACTCAAATATTTGGCGGTGCTTTAGTAATCCCAACCGCTTTTAAATCACTTCAAAATACGTATAAAACTATTCTACAAAATGTGTCCTCTTAAAAAGCAATCAATTTGGTCTGAGTCTAATGCCTTAAACATTTTATTGCATAAGGGTATGCACATTTTAATATGTTTTCAAAACCTTAATGATTTCCTGGGCGCCCCAGACTATTTTTGTATATTGTCTAAGAGACCAACAAGTGTTAAGTACCTTGAATTTATTCATAAAATACCTCCTATTTTCATCTTTAACAATTTATAAGTCGAGAAAATGTAAAACCCATTGGTGTTAAGTCTCTATATTTAAATAAGGTTTAAATAAACTGAAAATATGTCCAATAATGCAATGCTAAAATTGGTGGCACTCCAGATTAAATATCGTCTTAATTACCACCTATAACATTTAGCTAAGAATTTGTTCTCTGTGTACCCACGAGCACTGGGTGAGAGACACACAAAATGTTAATGCAAATAAATTGCCTGCTGACTTTATTTAAATTTCCCATAAGACACACATGAACGAAGACTAACGTTAGAGGGATACGGTGGGAGAGGTGTGGACAGGAAGGGAGGGTTATTCTGAGGGGGAAAGGGCCACGCCGAGGGTGTTGAAGGAGCCTCCTAAGCAAAGTGTTAGGCCGGAGTTTCAAGCCGCCCCCTAACAGACATGTGTTGCCTGTGGCAGCTTTTTGTAATTTTAATTTTGATTTTAATTTGTGTTGAAATATTTACATAATCACTGACTGACAACACACTGCGAAAGATGGAACAGAACCCCGTCTTAAAGGATGAGTTGGGGGGTGTTGGTTGGAACATCTGCTTGGGCGCAGCCAATTTTTGTATCAAACTTTAATGAAAATTTATAGGGTCTGCATGAATGATTAAGTAACCATGTGGTGGTCTGAAAGTCTGTGCGTTTGAGATTTCGTCTTCCTCTAACATGGGCAAGTTTCTTCATAACTGGCATTCTCTGAGTTTTAAGGAAGTAATAAAGAATTTTATTATGGAGGCACAATTACGATACACACAGCTTACCTGAACAATTCTCAGAAAATTATGGAATCACTTAGCAGGACTTTCGACGTATTACGTGTGAGCGAATTGATTATTTAATTATTAATTGGGGATTACGTTATAAATTTGTACTAGAATGTATTTTTAAAAATGTTTATATTTTTATATTTTAAAAAACAAATTTTAAGATTACGTAAATGCCATTTCGTTATAAATTTTAGTCAGAAGATTGCAATGCAGAGAAAGAAGCGTCTCCGACCCCATAAAGTATATAAATTCCTAATCAGCATCACCAGACGAATCGATCTAGCTATGTCCGTCTATCCGTTTCTATGCAAACTAGTCTCCTAATTTTCCAGCTATAAATATTTGGAGATAGTCTTTTTTCTATTTCCATTCGGTCCACTATATCTTATATTTCCCACGATCGGGCCGAATAAGCCGCTTTCGTTGATTTTAAAAATATCGGCTCAAAACTACTTGAATTTTGTTTATAGTATTATCTGCAAGGGTACATAAGCTTCCTTTGTTGTTTTATTTAACTTTAAAAATTTACTAAGCTCCGAAGTTCTTAAGTAACGTACAATAACATAGATAGATCTATATATATATAAAATAATGTAAATTAAACTAAAACCTTTTTATAGGCTGAACAATTTTGTAACATTTACAAATTGGAATTACCAAGAGGTTAAAACTAATGGGATTTTACTGTAGCAACCCGAAAAGCTCTAGGATGACCTATGAAGCCTTTTTCGGGTTGCCCTTCAATTTGAACTCTCGCTTGGTTGGCTCCAAATCCTAATTAGTCTTGAAAATACGAACGAATACATGGGCAACTTTGGCAAGCTCTCCCTTGATGTCTGTTTTAATTGCACTTGCCAACCAAAAAATATGCAGGAAAGCTGCATACGGCGGAACAAATATTTTTAATTAGAAGCAAACTGAGGCCTACGCTATCCTTAGCCCCTTTTTTGCAATTAACTTTGGCAAAGCCAGGTCCAAGTGGGAGCTCGACTATCCGCAAGATGCAATCGCTTTCACTTTGGCGAAAGATCAAAGGCAAGCGACAAACATATGCCCAACAATGGCTGCCTCATAGATATTTCCTCGAGCTCAAACTCCACTCGAAACCACAGGCACACACCGACATATAGTACATATAGAACGCTTAAAACGAGTCGCGGCATCACAACAATAACAAATGCAACTCCAGGTGAAAGCTAAACGCAGAAAAAAATGCTTGTGGGGAAAAAGGGAAGGTAGCGAATAAGTGAATGAAAAAATATTTATGAATGGAATGTAACTACCGCTGGCAGATAAAAGCCGTGGCCTAGGCAGTGATGGCAGGCCATATTTTTGTACCTCACTTAAATATAAATCAATACTATTTGTTTTCAATATGAATTTAATCAACGTTAGTTAAGCTAAACCGCTGAAGTCGAATGCCCCGACGCAGTTAAACTACTTTGATCGTAACTAATAAATACAAAAGCTGCGCTAAATTGTAGGCAATGGCTTGGGAAAGCTTACTTTAGGTACCTAATTTAAGCAGCAGTACAAAAAAGTCTATGAACTCCAAAAATATTATTACAGCTTAGAAAATCTAAAAAGCAATGTTTACATTTTCATTTGTACTAATATAATATTCAATAGATATGTTAGATAATATTACCAAAGAGTCTTCTAGGAAAATATTTTCGAGAGCATATTTTGCTAGAAAAATCTATGGTAATATAATCCACCATATTTTTTAATATTATATTACTAAAAATGAAAAAGTAAATATAAAGTTAATATATATTATTATATAAATATAATAAATAAAGTTGTATTATTTAAATAAAAAAGTGGGCTTGTAGATCTTCGCAGACAAATTAATAAATATTTCCATAAACGGAACTTCAATGTATTTAGTAAAATGCCTACGTAACTGGGTACGTACTATAACTAACCTTAACTATCTAGATCCCAACCAGCACTAGGCACAGGAGACTCCAGGCCATAAATACAGGTAGTCGCTTACTGAATAGCTTCGTAAACGATGCCAAGTGAAGGGGATGGAACAGGAACTGGATCTGGAGTTGGAGTGGGAGTTCGAGTTGGAGGAGGGTCCCAAAGTGAATTGCCGTACACTGCACACACACCCGACTTCGTGACAATGGGCCTCTCTGCATTGCAATTGCGTTGTGCATAGTTCTGCCAAAGTCCTAGTCCTCGCTCACGAGTTTCCCCTTGCTGCAAAGCCCTTTTGATTTATGACATGTGCGTTTTAAGTTTGATTATTTTTTAGCACAAGTTGCCCGATGTTGGTACAGTTGCCTCTTCTATTAATTGGCAATAGCAGAATTGTTGCATACTTCGTGCGGTTAGGAAATGTGGTGAAAAGTTAGAGGTTAAGCTGGTTTAATGGAGTTGTATTTGCGGTTGGTGCGACTTATCAGACTGAAATGTAAGAAAATTATAGTGAAAAGTTGCATGTAATTTTATAAATGGAGAGAAAGATTAAATAAGTTTATTGTATTGTATGTATCAAAAAGATTCTATCGAAATTGAGGCTCAACTTAAAAAAATAAATTAAATATGCACCTTAGGATATATGTTTAATACATTCAAAATGTGTCTTATTAATTTTCTATTTTACCTACATATAAAATGAAACAGCTAGAAAACCCACATAAAACACGTTTTTCTGACAAATCGCATTTACAATATTGTGAAAATGCGAGAAAGGCATGCAACACAGAAGGATAACAGGAGCGACAACCAAGTCAAGATGCAACTGCAGAAGAGCCGAGGATTCGGCCGTGCTCAAAACAGGGGAAAACCAGAGGGTTGATGCCACGAGACTCAAATGTTGGCCCGAACGAGCGCCACAAATTGCGGCAGAATGCATTTTTCTAAAGACAAAACGAGAGAGAGCTGGAGCTCCGAGGAGCAGGAGGATGCAATGCAATCTCAAGTGGTTATCTGCGAGGCCCTCTGGACCTGTGGGACATGGGGACCAAAGTCAACATCAAAGTTCACGCCGACAAAGCGTCGAGAGTAAATGTTTAATGAGCGAGGCGAGCGGGGAATGTAGTTTGCTAAAAAGGAGTAGAGGATCACGACTCCTTCAAGCCCTGGCGCAAGCCAATTAAAACAAAAGCCAAAAAACAAATGCACTTCAAGCGGAGGGGAAAGGCTAGATGGAAAGCGCGTTTGACAGTGTCAAAGGACCAAAGGAGCGAGAGCCTACCACGTGAAGTGTTTGGCAACATTGTTGGACCTTCCAGGACTCTCCCCCCAAAGCCCTCCTACCCCCAGCGCGCACTCCAAGCAACAGTTCTTCTTTGAAGTCAAAAGGACTTTTTCCAGGCTGCAGCAAAAATCGGAGGCACAGTAAATTAGCTACACTTCACTCGACTGTGGAGCCCAAGGGAAAGGGGACAAATGATTTCCAACACGGACGAGTGCAAATTCCCGTTGCACCTGCTGGATTTCTGTTTAATCAAGGTGGAAAATTAATCGGGATGCCACTATTCCTAGGAGTCTAAAATAATAATGTCTAATCAAATTTTTTTTAGGTAATTTTATTTAAGTAATAGCTAGTAATGAATTTTACACAAGTACTTAGTATAAGGAGTTTGGCAACTATAAAGAAAGAAACAAACTTTATAGAAACTATACTTATATGAATTCTATACTTTTGAGTATTTAAAATTTCTTAATATTATTAATTTGATTATACTATTTAGACTGCCGCTTAAAGTAACAGATACGAAAAGTGGTGGCGACTCTGTTTAGACTGCGAACCCGTTTAAGCGTAAAGCTGTCGACTGTCAAAAGCAAACAAACCGAGTGAGGAGAAATTACATATTTTCATTTCCAGGACGAAAAAAATTTATAAAAACGAAAAAATTCATTGACTTTGTCGAGTGGGGTGATTTCCTCAGCCAATAACCTAACTACAGCTCTCACCGAAATAGTGAAGGCGGATGATTTTAATCAGATCGGCACAGACAAGCTAAGAGCGGAGCTATTACGAAGCCACGACAGAGTTCTAAAACTGGCTGCCCATTTCACTGCTGTAAATATTTGGTTTCAAAAGAGGTGATTTGGGCGCAGAAAGACTTCAAAGTAAAAAGCAAATTTATATTGCTGAAAATCTCAAAAAAGCCAAGCAAAAATTACCTACATATTAAACAAAATTATACATATACCAAAAATATACTAAGACAAACACACAACAACTCTTTCCTGTCTCTAGCACAGGCAAGGCTTATAGGGGGAACATTCGATGGTGTGACTTTTTTCGAGTTGTTGCGGCCCCAGTCTAAACAGAGTATTATACTGCTCACTTAGAAAGGTCAATCGTGTACTATCTTAACAATCAAATAAATTCACATGCTTTATTTTTTTTTTACAGCATTTGGGCCAGAATTTATTAATGCAAATGGTGGCCGAGTAAAAACGGAACCTCGATGACAACTTTTTATTTTTCTGTACTCATTTGATTGGAATCAAAGGGAAAACGGGATGGTTAGTAAATTTATTTACAACATTATTCAAACCCGTTTAAGTAATTCATTAAAGTATCCAATGCTTAAGACTGAAAGGTCAACATAAAAAATCAACATTAAACGTCAATCAGAGCATAACTTTTTTAGAAACGGGAAAAGCTTATCATGCCGCCTAATATCCGAAACCTAAGACCGATCCAAAGCCCTTATTTTCCTCACAATTTTCCCCGCTTTTAATTATGCTTAGCTGACAGCGCCAACTACAATAGCGACACAGTGCCTGAATAAAACGGGGACCGGGGTAGGGAAAAGGACTAGGACGAGGAGCAGAAGCACCGGGACAATGGGGAGGATTAGGTTGAGGAGGGGCTTTAGGCCCACTGGCGCCCGGCGATATGTGACAGCCATTTAATTTGATTTATGGCAAGTGAATAGCCTTGATTAGGACGCGTTCGCTACAATGAGAACCGACAACCTACACAGAAGCCTGCCGGGCAGGATGTGAGTGGTGTACGGCGTATGGTGTATGGGCGGGTGTGTGGATGAATTTAACTCAATTTCACATAAATCAAAAATGTAGCCAACCCAAACCCTCTTCCGGATCCCACTCCTTTTGCTCGGCGATCATTTATTCGTTTCCCCGTGTGCACCTTGGCGCTAATCGCATTTCAATTGTTGAAACGAATTGCGAATTGAATGAAGTGTTGAAATTTCAGCAGTCATGCCAGAAGATACACATACCTACACTCGGAAAAAATATTTTATGAACAACGATATAATTAGTGTAGAATTCTCTAACCTTTTTTAATGTCAACCTTTAGGAGACCTAAAAGAACTAGAGAAATTACACAATTTTTGGAACTGAGCAACTAAAAGTTGTTTATAAGGTTCACCCAAAAAAAAAATCATCATAGAACCTATACGATTGTTACATGAATTCTATACTCTTGAGTATGAAAA